>JALAZF010000674.1:2627500-2630000 GCA_022829125.1 Lathyrus tuberosus
TTGTTGTTGTTGTTGTTGTTGTTGTTGTTGTTGTTGTTGTTGTTGTTGTTGTTGTTGTTGTTGTTGTTGTTGTTGTTGTTGTTGTTGTTGTTGTTGTTGTTGTTGTTGTTGTTGTTGTTGTTGTTGTTGTTGTTGTTGTTGTTGTTGTTGTTGTTGTTGTTGTTGTTGTTGTTGTTGTTGTTGTTGTTGTTGTTGTTGTTGTTGTTGTTGTTGTTGTTGTTGTTGTTGTTGTTGTTGTTGTTGTTGTTGTTGTTGTTGTTGTTGTTGTTGTTGTTGTTGTTGTTGTTGTTGTTGTTGTTGTTGTTGTTGTTGTTGTCGTCGTTGTTGTTGTTGTTGTTGTTGTTGTTGTTGTTGTTGTTGTTGTTGTCGTTGTTGTTGTTGTTGTCGTCGTTGTTGTTGTTGTTGTTGTTGTTGTTGTCGTTGTTGTCGTCGTTGTTGTTGTTGTTGTTGTTGTTGTTGTCGTTGTTGTTGTTGTTGTCGTCGTTGTTGTTGTTGTTGTTGTTGTTGTTGTTGTTGTTGTTGTTGTTGTTGTCGTTGTTGTTGTTGTTGTTGTTGTTGTTGTTGTTGTTGTTGTTGTTGTTGTTGTTGTTGTTGTTGTTGTTGTCGTCGTTGTTGTTGTTGTTGTTGTTGTTGTTGTTGTTGTTGTTGTTGTTGTCGTTGTTGTTGTTGTCGTTGTTGTTGTTGTTGTTGTTGTTGTTGTTGTTGTTGTTGTTGTTGTTGTTGTTGTTGTTGTTGTTGTTGTAGTCGTCGTCGTTGTTGTTGTTGTTGTTGTTGTTGTTGTTGTTGTTGTTGTTGTTGTTGTTGTTGTTGTTGTTGTTGTTGTTGTTGTTGTTGTTGTTGTTGTTGTTGTTGTTGTTGTTGTTGTTGTTGTTGTTGTTGTTGTTGTTGTTGTTGTTGTTGTTGTTGTTGTTGTTGTTGTTGTTGTTGTTGTTGTTGTTGTTGTTGTTGTTGTTGTTGTTGTTGTTGTTGTTGTTGTTGTTGTTGTTGTTGTTGTTGTTGTTGTTGTTGTTGTTGTTGTTGTTGTTGTTGTTGTTGTTGTTGTTGTTGTTGTTGTTGTTGTTGTTGTTGTTGTTGTTGTTGTTGTTGTTGTTGTTGTTGTTGTTGTTGTTGTTGTTGTTGTTGTTGTTGTTGTTGTTGTTGTTGTTGTTGTTGTTGTTGTTGTTGTTGTTGTTGTTGTTGTTGTTGTTGTTGTTGTTGTTGTTGTTGTTGTTGTTGTTGTTGTTGTTGTTGTTGTTGTTGTTGTTGTTGTTGTTGTTGTTGTTGTTGTTGTTGTTGTTGTTGTTGTTGTTGTTGTTGTTGTTGTTGTTGTTGTTGTTGTTGTTGTTGTTGTTGTTGTTGTTGTTGTTGTTGTTGTTGTTGTTGTTGTTGTTGTTGTTGTTGTTGTTGTTGTTGTTGTTGTTGTTGTTGTTGTTGTTGTTGTTGTTGTTGTTGTTGTTGTTGTTGTTGTTGTTGTTGTTGTTGTTGTTGTTGTTGTTGTTGTTGTTGTTGTTGTTGTTGTTGTTGTTGTTGTTGTTGTTGTTGTTGTTGTTGTTGTTGTTGTTGTTGTTGTTGTTGTTGTTGTTGTTGTTGTTGTTGTTGTTGTTGTTGTTGTTGTTGTTGTTGTTGTTGTTGTTGTTGTTGTTGTTGTTGTTGTTGTTGTTGTTGTTGTTGTTGTTGTTGTTGTTGTTGTTGTTGTTGTTGTTGTTGTTGTTGTTGTTGTTGTTGTTGTTGTTGTTGTTGTTGTTGTTGTTGTTGTTGTTGTTGTTGTTGTTGTTGTTGTTGTTGTTGTTGTTGTTGTTGTTGTTGTTGTTGTTGTTGTTGTTGTTGTTGTTGTTGTTGTTGTTGTTGTTGTTGTTGTTGTTGTTGTTGTTGTTGTTGTTGTTGTTGTTGTTGTTGTTGTTGTTGTTGTTGTTGTTGTTGTTGTTGTTGTTGTTGTTGTTGTTGTTGTTGTTGTTGTTGTTGTTGTTGTTGTTGTTGTTGTTGTTGTTGTTGTTGTTGTTGTTGTTGTTGTTGTTGTTGTTGTTGTTGTTGTTGTTGTTGTTGTTGTTGTTGTTGTTGTTGTTGTTGTTGTTGTTGTTGTTGTTGTTGTTGTTGTTGTTGTTGTTGTTGTTGTTGTTGTTGTTGTTGTTGTTGTTGTTGTTGTTGTTGTTGTTGTTGTTGTTGTTGTTGTTGTTGTTGTTGTTGTTGTTGTTGTTGTTGTTGTTGTTGTTGTTGTTGTTGTTGTTGTTGTTGTTGTTGTTGTTGTTGTTGTTGTTGTTGTTGTTGTTGTTGTTGTTGTTGTTGTTGTTGTTGTTGTTGTTGTTGTTGTTGTTGTTGTTGTTGTTGTTGTTGTTGTTGTTGTTGTTGTTGTTGTTGTTGTTGTTGTTGTTGTTGTTGTTGTTGTTGTTGTTGTTGTTGTTGTTGTTGTTGTTGTTGTTGTTGTTGTTGTTGTTGTTGTTGTTGTTGTTGTTGTTGTTGTTGTTGTTGTTGTTGTTGTTGTTGTTGTTGTTGTTGTTGTTGTTGTTGTTGTTGTTGTTGTTGT